>OX419198.1:0-2500 GCA_948465475.1 Thalpophila matura | reverse complement strand
CCTTATCTATTGCGTGTTCTGTGTGTTTAATGAATTTAAATTTGTGGTCAATTATGATTCCGAGAAGTTTGATGTGGTTGCTGAACGTAAGGGTGGTATTATTTAAAACTATTTGTGCGGTCCGTGCTTTGGGTGTGTTTGTTATGACTTGGGTTTTTTCCGGTCCGAATTCAAGCTTATTTCTGTGTCCCCATTCTGTGATAAGTTTTAGCGCTGCGTTGGTTGATAACTGTAGTTGTTGAGTGGATTTAGCTGTAGTTATAAGGAGCACGTCATCAGCGTATGCTTGAATGTGGCATTCTTCAGGAAGTGTAGTGTCGAGCAAATCATCCATAATCATGTTCCAGAAGACCGGTCCTAAAACCGATCCTTGGATGCATCCGCGTGTCAGTGTCTTGGTGACAGTGGCGTCTGAGTAGAACACTGTTGCCGTCCTGTCAGTGATGTAGCTTTTTATGATGTTATAGATATTTCTGGAGCATTTGATGTGGTGCAATCTGTGCAATAGAGCTGGCCACCAAGCATGGTCAAACGCTCCTCTAATATCTAGAGATATAGCGGTCACCAGTTCCTTACGTCGCTTTGCATCTTCCATTTTACTGATAACTGCGTGAAGCGCGTCGCTGGTGCTGGTCTGCTGTTTGAAACCATATTGCCTGCTGTTCATAGTATTGGTGATGTTCATGTGGTGTATCAAGCGTTTGGCAATAAGTTTTTCAAACAGCTTTCCAAACACGTTGATGAGTCCGATAGGGCGGTATGCGTTTATGTCAGTGTATTCTTTATTTGGTTTTGGGACGGTTCTGATATGTGCTGATTTCCAAATGGCAGGGAAGTGGGATACTGCAAAGCAACGGTTGAAAAGGCTGGTGATGAGGCTAGGGTAAACTAAAATAAAGTTATGGCAGATGTCTGCTGTGAGGTGATCATTTCCGGGGGCTTTATTAGGGTTCATTTCCAGAATACTTTCGATGACCTCTTGCTGCGTGAAGTTTGCATCGTTTTGGGTATCGGGAGTAGCAGTTGTTTGTGCTCTTATACGCTTTTGCCAGTCATCGTCTGTCGAGTCTTCTGGAAAGAACTTTTTCACAAGGGCTTCGGCCGATTCGGTGCTGTTGCTGGTGAATTGGCCGTTGCCGATGTGTAGAGTTGACGGTGGCCCTGGTTGCGGTGTGTTTTTTAGGAGTCTATTGGTGAGTGACCAAACATCCTCCTTGCCTTGCCTTGAGCAGAATTTTCTGAAGCTCTCGGTGGATGTGGTTTGTATGGCCTTGGCATATTCTTGTTTGGCTGTTTGGTGTTCGAGAAGGATGTTGGTGAGGTCTTTATTTCCACGTTTGAGGTCTTGAAGTCGGTGGTGTAAGTGTATGACGTGTTTTTTCATGGACTCTAGTTCATCACTCCACCAGGGTGCCCGGTGTGGTGTTCTCCTTCTATTTAGGGTTTTATTACACGCGCTGTTTATTGTTGTAGTGATTTTTGTTATGTAATTATCAAGTTCAGTGGGGTTAAGTTCGTCTATGTCTACATTTTGTAGTCCTTCATGTTGCATTTGATTTTTAATTTCGGTGGTAACTGTGTCCCAGTCAGCATTGTTTGTATTGTAACGGAATGTGGAATTAGTAGCTGTTTTGGTGAATGTTTTACTGTTTAAATTTATGTTGAAATCAATTGCATGATGATCAGATGAGGGAACGGCGCCGCAGTTCACATGCCAGTTCTGTATTTTCGCGTACAAGCCCTTGGTGCTCAGTGTCAAATCCACTATGGAGGTTCTAATTTGCCCGTGCGTTACTGTTTCAAACGTCGGCGCATTTCCCTCATTACTGATCGTAAGGTCGTTGACTATAATAAGGTCGATAACTTCTTTTCCTCTTTTATTATTTCTATCCGATCCCCATGAAGTGTTCCATCCGTTAAAGTCCCCTCCTATCAGATGGGTGCTGTCGCTCGTTTCTTTTAAGAACAGTTCAAGGTGATCTAATGTGCGGTGTTCATCGTTCTCAGGCTCAACGTATATACTACACAGGTAAAACTTCTGTTTCTGATGGTTAATCTGCACAATACATAGATTTGGCGTTGAATATTTGGTGTTGCCTAAAATTGCTCCAAGGCCAGATTTTATCGCAATGCATGCTTTGGTGTGCCTGTCTTTGGGATATTGAAAGATGTCATAACCTGAAATTGATGCCATTTTATTTGTTTTCCCCACATAGGGTTCTGTAATTAGTGCTATTGTGTAATCTTGTGAAACGATGTGTTGTTTGAGTTCGTGTGTGGCAGTATATCCGCGGCCGAGATTGCATTGCAGTACCTTTATGCAGTTATTTTGCGCGTTGGGTGCCCTCGAAGGGGGCATATTTTGGGCTGTGTTGTTTCTGCGTGGGAGGCCCTTAACAATACCGTGTGGTTAAGCGGGCTATTCTATCCCACTTTTGCCACTCCGGACATTGCTGGCTGTACGCTGGATGGTCGTGGCTATTGTCCTTGGTGTCCCTGC
>OX419197.1:14892500-14921808 GCA_948465475.1 Thalpophila matura | reverse complement strand
TAACCTAACCTAACCTAACCTAACCTAACCTAACCTAACCTAACCTAACCTAACCTAACCTAACCTAACCTAACCTAACCTAACCTAACCTAACCTAACCTAACCTAACCTAACCTAACCTAACCTAACCTAACCTAACCTAACCTAACCTAACCTAACCTAACCTAACCTAACCTAACCTAACCTAACCTAACCTAACCTAACCTAACCTAACCTAACCTAACCTAACCTAACCTAACCTAACCTAACCTAACCTAACCTAACCTAACCTAACCTAACCTAACCTAACCTAACCTAACCTAACCTAACCTAACCTAACCTAACCTAACCTAACCTAACCTAACCTAACCTAACCTAACCTAACCTAACCTAACCTAACCTAACCTAACCTAACCTAACCTAACCTAACCTAACCTAACCTAACCTAACCTAACCTAACCTAACCTAACCTAACCTAACCTAACCTAACCTAACCTAACCTAACCTAACCTAACCTAACCTAACCTAACCTAACCTAACCTAACCTAACCTAACCTAACCTAACCTAACCTAACCTAACCTAACCTAACCTAACCTAACCTAACCTAACCTAACCTAACCTAACCTAACCTAACCTAACCTAACCTAACCTAACCTAACCTAACCTAACCTAACCTAACCTAACCTAACCTAACCTAACCTAACCTAACCTAACCTAACCTAACCTAACCTAACCTAACCTAACCTAACCTAACCTAACCTAACCTAACCTAACCTAACCTAACCTAACCTAACCTAACCTAACCTAACCTAACCTAACCTAACCTAACCTAACCTAACCTAACCTAACCTAACCTAACCTAACCTAACCTAACCTAACCTAACCTAACCTAACCTAACCTAACCTAACCTAACCTAACCTAACCTAACCTAACCTAACCTAACCTAACCTAACCTAACCTAACCTAACCTAACCTAACCTAACCTAACCTAACCTAACCTAACCTAACCTAACCTAACCTAACCTAACCTAACCTAACCTAACCTAACCTAACCTAACCTAACCTAACCTAACCTAACCTAACCTAACCTAACCTAACCTAACCTAACCTAACCTAACCTAACCTAACCTAACCTAACCTAACCTAACCTAACCTAACCTAACCTAACCTAACCTAACCTAACCTAACCTAACCTAACCTAACCTAACCTAACCTAACCTAACCTAACCTAACCTAACCTAACCTAACCTAACCTAACCTAACCTAACCTAACCTAACCTAACCTAACCTAACCTAACCTAACCTAACCTAACCTAACCTAACCTAACCTAACCTAACCTAACCTAACCTAACCTAACCTAACCTAACCTAACCTAACCTAACCTAACCTAACCTAACCTAACCTAACCTAACCTAACCTAACCTAACCTAACCTAACCTAACCTAACCTAACCTAACCTAACCTAACCTAACCTAACCTAACCTAACCTAACCTAACCTAACCTAACCTAACCTAACCTAACCTAACCTAACCTAACCTAACCTAACCTAACCTAACCTAACCTAACCTAACCTAACCTAACCTAACCTAACCTAACCTAACCTAACCTAACCTAACCTAACCTAACCTAACCTAACCTAACCTAACCTAACCTAACCTAACCTAACCTAACCTAACCTAACCTAACCTAACCTAACCTAACCTAACCTAACCTAACCTAACCTAACCTAACCTAACCTAACCTAACCTAACCTAACCTAACCTAACCTAACCTAACCTAACCTAACCTAACCTAACCTAACCTAACCTAACCTAACCTAACCTAACCTAACCTAACCTAACCTAACCTAACCTAACCTAACCTAACCTAACCTAACCTAACCTAACCTAACCTAACCTAACCTAACCTAACCTAACCTAACCTAACCTAACCTAACCTAACCTAACCTAACCTAACCTAACCTAACCTAACCTAACCTAACCTAACCTAACCTAACCTAACCTAACCTAACCTAACCTAACCTAACCTAACCTAACCTAACCTAACCTAACCTAACCTAACCTAACCTAACCTAACCTAACCTAACCTAACCTAACCTAACCTAACCTAACCTAACCTAACCTAACCTAACCTAACCTAACCTAACCTAACCTAACCTAACCTAACCTAACCTAACCTAACCTAACCTAACCTAACCTAACCTAACCTAACCTAACCTAACCTAACCTAACCTAACCTAACCTAACCTAACCTAACCTAACCTAACCTAACCTAACCTAACCTAACCTAACCTAACCTAACCTAACCTAACCTAACCTAACCTAACCTAACCTAACCTAACCTAACCTAACCTAACCTAACCTAACCTAACCTAACCTAACCTAACCTAACCTAACCTAACCTAACCTAACCTAACCTAACCTAACCTAACCTAACCTAACCTAACCTAACCTAACCTAACCTAACCTAACCTAACCTAACCTAACCTAACCTAACCTAACCTAACCTAACCTAACCTAACCTAACCTAACCTAACCTAACCTAACCTAACCTAACCTAACCTAACCTAACCTAACCTAACCTAACCTAACCTAACCTAACCTAACCTAACCTAACCTAACCTAACCTAACCTAACCTAACCTAACCTAACCTAACCTAACCTAACCTAACCTAACCTAACCTAACCTAACCTAACCTAACCTAACCTAACCTAACCTAACCTAACCTAACCTAACCTAACCTAACCTAACCTAACCTAACCTAACCTAACCTAACCTAACCTAACCTAACCTAACCTAACCTAACCTAACCTAACCTAACCTAACCTAACCTAACCTAACCTAACCTAACCTAACCTAACCTAACCTAACCTAACCTAACCTAACCTAACCTAACCTAACCTAACCTAACCTAACCTAACCTAACCTAACCTAACCTAACCTAACCTAACCTAACCTAACCTAACCTAACCTAACCTAACCTAACCTAACCTAACCTAACCTAACCTAACCTAACCTAACCTAACCTAACCTAACCTAACCTAACCTAACCTAACCTAACCTAACCTAACCTAACCTAACCTAACCTAACCTAACCTAACCTAACCTAACCTAACCTAACCTAACCTAACCTAACCTAACCTAACCTAACCTAACCTAACCTAACCTAACCTAACCTAACCTAACCTAACCTAACCTAACCTAACCTAACCTAACCTAACCTAACCTAACCTAACCTAACCTAACCTAACCTAACCTAACCTAACCTAACCTAACCTAACCTAACCTAACCTAACCTAACCTAACCTAACCTAACCTAACCTAACCTAACCTAACCTAACCTAACCTAACCTAACCTAACCTAACCTAACCTAACCTAACCTAACCTAACCTAACCTAACCTAACCTAACCTAACCTAACCTAACCTAACCTAACCTAACCTAACCTAACCTAACCTAACCTAACCTAACCTAACCTAACCTAACCTAACCTAACCTAACCTAACCTAACCTAACCTAACCTAACCTAACCTAACCTAACCTAACCTAACCTAACCTAACCTAACCTAACCTAACCTAACCTAACCTAACCTAACCTAACCTAACCTAACCTAACCTAACCTAACCTAACCTAACCTAACCTAACCTAACCTAACCTAACCTAACCTAACCTAACCTAACCTAACCTAACCTAACCTAACCTAACCTAACCTAACCTAACCTAACCTAACCTAACCTAACCTAACCTAACCTAACCTAACCTAACCTAACCTAACCTAACCTAACCTAACCTAACCTAACCTAACCTAACCTAACCTAACCTAACCTAACCTAACCTAACCTAACCTAACCTAACCTAACCTAACCTAACCTAACCTAACCTAACCTAACCTAACCTAACCTAACCTAACCTAACCTAACCTAACCTAACCTAACCTAACCTAACCTAACCTAACCTAACCTAACCTAACCTAACCTAACCTAACCTAACCTAACCTAACCTAACCTAACCTAACCTAACCTAACCTAACCTAACCTAACCTAACCTAACCTAACCTAACCTAACCTAACCTAACCTAACCTAACCTAACCTAACCTAACCTAACCTAACCTAACCTAACCTAACCTAACCTAACCTAACCTAACCTAACCTAACCTAACCTAACCTAACCTAACCTAACCTAACCTAACCTAACCTAACCTAACCTAACCTAACCTAACCTAACCTAACCTAACCTAACCTAACCTAACCTAACCTAACCTAACCTAACCTAACCTAACCTAACCTAACCTAACCTAACCTAACCTAACCTAACCTAACCTAACCTAACCTAACCTAACCTAACCTAACCTAACCTAACCTAACCTAACCTAACCTAACCTAACCTAACCTAACCTAACCTAACCTAACCTAACCTAACCTAACCTAACCTAACCTAACCTAACCTAACCTAACCTAACCTAACCTAACCTAACCTAACCTAACCTAACCTAACCTAACCTAACCTAACCTAACCTAACCTAACCTAACCTAACCTAACCTAACCTAACCTAACCTAACCTAACCTAACCTAACCTAACCTAACCTAACCTAACCTAACCTAACCTAACCTAACCTAACCTAACCTAACCTAACCTAACCTAACCTAACCTAACCTAACCTAACCTAACCTAACCTAACCTAACCTAACCTAACCTAACCTAACCTAACCTAACCTAACCTAACCTAACCTAACCTAACCTAACCTAACCTAACCTAACCTAACCTAACCTAACCTAACCTAACCTAACCTAACCTAACCTAACCTAACCTAACCTAACCTAACCTAACCTAACCTAACCTAACCTAACCTAACCTAACCTAACCTAACCTAACCTAACCTAACCTAACCTAACCTAACCTAACCTAACCTAACCTAACCTAACCTAACCTAACCTAACCTAACCTAACCTAACCTAACCTAACCTAACCTAACCTAACCTAACCTAACCTAACCTAACCTAACCTAACCTAACCTAACCTAACCTAACCTAACCTAACCTAACCTAACCTAACCTAACCTAACCTAACCTAACCTAACCTAACCTAACCTAACCTAACCTAACCTAACCTAACCTAACCTAACCTAACCTAACCTAACCTAACCTAACCTAACCTAACCTAACCTAACCTAACCTAACCTAACCTAACCTAACCTAACCTAACCTAACCTAACCTAACCTAACCTAACCTAACCTAACCTAACCTAACCTAACCTAACCTAACCTAACCTAACCTAACCTAACCTAACCTAACCTAACCTAACCTAACCTAACCTAACCTAACCTAACCTAACCTAACCTAACCTAACCTAACCTAACCTAACCTAACCTAACCTAACCTAACCTAACCTAACCTAACCTAACCTAACCTAACCTAACCTAACCTAACCTAACCTAACCTAACCTAACCTAACCTAACCTAACCTAACCTAACCTAACCTAACCTAACCTAACCTAACCTAACCTAACCTAACCTAACCTAACCTAACCTAACCTAACCTAACCTAACCTAACCTAACCTAACCTAACCTAACCTAACCTAACCTAACCTAACCTAACCTAACCTAACCTAACCTAACCTAACCTAACCTAACCTAACCTAACCTAACCTAACCTAACCTAACCTAACCTAACCTAACCTAACCTAACCTAACCTAACCTAACCTAACCTAACCTAACCTAACCTAACCTAACCTAACCTAACCTAACCTAACCTAACCTAACCTAACCTAACCTAACCTAACCTAACCTAACCTAACCTAACCTAACCTAACCTAACCTAACCTAACCTAACCTAACCTAACCTAACCTAACCTAACCTAACCTAACCTAACCTAACCTAACCTAACCTAACCTAACCTAACCTAACCTAACCTAACCTAACCTAACCTAACCTAACCTAACCTAACCTAACCTAACCTAACCTAACCTAACCTAACCTAACCTAACCTAACCTAACCTAACCTAACCTAACCTAACCTAACCTAACCTAACCTAACCTAACCTAACCTAACCTAACCTAACCTAACCTAACCTAACCTAACCTAACCTAACCTAACCTAACCTAACCTAACCTAACCTAACCTAACCTAACCTAACCTAACCTAACCTAACCTAACCTAACCTAACCTAACCTAACCTAACCTAACCTAACCTAACCTAACCTAACCTAACCTAACCTAACCTAACCTAACCTAACCTAACCTAACCTAACCTAACCTAACCTAACCTAACCTAACCTAACCTAACCTAACCTAACCTAACCTAACCTAACCTAACCTAACCTAACCTAACCTAACCTAACCTAACCTAACCTAACCTAACCTAACCTAACCTAACCTAACCTAACCTAACCTAACCTAACCTAACCTAACCTAACCTAACCTAACCTAACCTAACCTAACCTAACCTAACCTAACCTAACCTAACCTAACCTAACCTAACCTAACCTAACCTAACCTAACCTAACCTAACCTAACCTAACCTAACCTAACCTAACCTAACCTAACCTAACCTAACCTAACCTAACCTAACCTAACCTAACCTAACCTAACCTAACCTAACCTAACCTAACCTAACCTAACCTAACCTAACCTAACCTAACCTAACCTAACCTAACCTAACCTAACCTAACCTAACCTAACCTAACCTAACCTAACCTAACCTAACCTAACCTAACCTAACCTAACCTAACCTAACCTAACCTAACCTAACCTAACCTAACCTAACCTAACCTAACCTAACCTAACCTAACCTAACCTAACCTAACCTAACCTAACCTAACCTAACCTAACCTAACCTAACCTAACCTAACCTAACCTAACCTAACCTAACCTAACCTAACCTAACCTAACCTAACCTAACCTAACCTAACCTAACCTAACCTAACCTAACCTAACCTAACCTAACCTAACCTAACCTAACCTAACCTAACCTAACCTAACCTAACCTAACCTAACCTAACCTAACCTAACCTAACCTAACCTAACCTAACCTAACCTAACCTAACCTAACCTAACCTAACCTAACCTAACCTAACCTAACCTAACCTAACCTAACCTAACCTAACCTAACCTAACCTAACCTAACCTAACCTAACCTAACCTAACCTAACCTAACCTAACCTAACCTAACCTAACCTAACCTAACCTAACCTAACCTAACCTAACCTAACCTAACCTAACCTAACCTAACCTAACCTAACCTAACCTAACCTAACCTAACCTAACCTAACCTAACCTAACCTAACCTAACCTAACCTAACCTAACCTAACCTAACCTAACCTAACCTAACCTAACCTAACCTAACCTAACCTAACCTAACCTAACCTAACCTAACCTAACCTAACCTAACCTAACCTAACCTAACCTAACCTAACCTAACCTAACCTAACCTAACCTAACCTAACCTAACCTAACCTAACCTAACCTAACCTAACCTAACCTAACCTAACCTAACCTAACCTAACCTAACCTAACCTAACCTAACCTAACCTAACCTAACCTAACCTAACCTAACCTAACCTAACCTAACCTAACCTAACCTAACCTAACCTAACCTAACCTAACCTAACCTAACCTAACCTAACCTAACCTAACCTAACCTAACCTAACCTAACCTAACCTAACCTAACCTAACCTAACCTAACCTAACCTAACCTAACCTAACCTAACCTAACCTAACCTAACCTAACCTAACCTAACCTAACCTAACCTAACCTAACCTAACCTAACCTAACCTAACCTAACCTAACCTAACCTAACCTAACCTAACCTAACCTAACCTAACCTAACCTAACCTAACCTAACCTAACCTAACCTAACCTAACCTAACCTAACCTAACCTAACCTAACCTAACCTAACCTAACCTAACCTAACCTAACCTAACCTAACCTAACCTAACCTAACCTAACCTAACCTAACCTAACCTAACCTAACCTAACCTAACCTAACCTAACCTAACCTAACCTAACCTAACCTAACCTAACCTAACCTAACCTAACCTAACCTAACCTAACCTAACCTAACCTAACCTAACCTAACCTAACCTAACCTAACCTAACCTAACCTAACCTAACCTAACCTAACCTAACCTAACCTAACCTAACCTAACCTAACCTAACCTAACCTAACCTAACCTAACCTAACCTAACCTAACCTAACCTAACCTAACCTAACCTAACCTAACCTAACCTAACCTAACCTAACCTAACCTAACCTAACCTAACCTAACCTAACCTAACCTAACCTAACCTAACCTAACCTAACCTAACCTAACCTAACCTAACCTAACCTAACCTAACCTAACCTAACCTAACCTAACCTAACCTAACCTAACCTAACCTAACCTAACCTAACCTAACCTAACCTAACCTAACCTAACCTAACCTAACCTAACCTAACCTAACCTAACCTAACCTAACCTAACCTAACCTAACCTAACCTAACCTAACCTAACCTAACCTAACCTAACCTAACCTAACCTAACCTAACCTAACCTAACCTAACCTAACCTAACCTAACCTAACCTAACCTAACCTAACCTAACCTAACCTAACCTAACCTAACCTAACCTAACCTAACCTAACCTAACCTAACCTAACCTAACCTAACCTAACCTAACCTAACCTAACCTAACCTAACCTAACCTAACCTAACCTAACCTAACCTAACCTAACCTAACCTAACCTAACCTAACCTAACCTAACCTAACCTAACCTAACCTAACCTAACCTAACCTAACCTAACCTAACCTAACCTAACCTAACCTAACCTAACCTAACCTAACCTAACCTAACCTAACCTAACCTAACCTAACCTAACCTAACCTAACCTAACCTAACCTAACCTAACCTAACCTAACCTAACCTAACCTAACCTAACCTAACCTAACCTAACCTAACCTAACCTAACCTAACCTAACCTAACCTAACCTAACCTAACCTAACCTAACCTAACCTAACCTAACCTAACCTAACCTAACCTAACCTAACCTAACCTAACCTAACCTAACCTAACCTAACCTAACCTAACCCAGCCCAGAGTGCCCGATAAGGAGAAAGTGGGACGCCCTAGCGAGGGCCAAAACGGCATATTGCTAAGGTGGTCCCGGTGGTAAACTCCGTCTCAAGAAAAGGGCCATACCTCGTGGCACAAGCGAACCTGCAGAGGAAGGCTTTGGCCACAAACGAAATAATGATGGAGGCCCAAAAACGGGGATTGGCTTTTGTGTTGCTCCAGGAGCCGTATATCGGCAATCTAGGTAGAATGAAAGACTACCACGGTGCAAGAGTATACCAACACACCGGCGTAGGTGATGGCGACATCAAGGCTGCAATCGCAGTCTTCGATGGTGACATCGACGTCACCCAGTGTCCGGATGTTACGACGCCCAACATAACAGTTGTAAAGATGCGGACCAAGGCCTGGGAAGCCGTGGTGGTCTCATTCTACCTGGAACCGAAACCAGCACCGATAGAGCCATACCTGGAGCAACTAACAAAGATAGGTCGGAGTTTCGGCCAAAAGATCCTTCTGGGCGGGGACGCAAACGCGAAAAACACATGGTGGGGGAGTAGCAAAATTGACACAAGAGGGATTGAAATGGCCGGTGCCCTAGAGGAGATGGAGATGCAGGTGCTCAACACGGGCGACACCCCGACGTTCCACACAGTGAGGGGTACCTCACTGTACACCAGCTTTGTGGACATCACGGCGTGCACGGTGGGCCTGCTCGACCTGGTGGAAGACTGGAGAGTGGACGAAGGCGTGACGAGCTCAGACCACAACACCATCATTTTCAAAATTAGACTACAAAGAGAAAAGGGAATTAATATTAGCAGAACAACCAGAATTTTCAATAGTAAAAAAGCAAACTGGGGACAATTTCGTGAGAAATTGAACCAGTTGCTACAGGATAACAATATAAGTAAAATTGAAATTGACAAAATTAGTAGTAAAACCGATTTGGAAATTAAAGTAAAATCATATATCAATAATATAATAGAAGCATGCAATTCTAGCATACCGAAACTAAAGCCTAACAATAAAGTCAAAATACCTTGGTGGTCTGAAGAGCTTGATACGCTGAAGAAAGCAGTCGCCACTAGGAAGCGCAGGATTCGCTGTGCAGCGCCGATCCGGAGGGTGAAAGTAGTCGAAGATTACCTGCAAAAGAAAGAAGAATATGAGAAAGCAGAAAAGTTGGCTCAAACAGAAAGCTGGAAGAGCTTCTGTTCGAGACAGGACAGAGAGGGCCTATGGGAAGGGATATACAGAGTAATAGGAAGGACTATGAAGAGACAGGAGGATCTGCCCTTGACCAAGGACGGCGTGGCTCTAAACCACTTTGACTCTGCTAGATTGCTGGCGGAAACATTCTACCCCGAGGACAGACAGGAAGAGGATAATGAAGAGCACGGTCGAGTTAGGATGATAGCGGAAAGGGTAAACGAGTGGTGTCAAGATGAAAAACTTGACCCACCGTTTACCCTGGAAGAACTGCAATCCGCCGTATGTAGCTTCAATCCGAAAAAAGCTCCCGGGGCAGACGGCCTTACAGCCGACATCTGCCAGCAATCGACAATGCACGATCCGGGACTTTTCCTATCACTCGCAAACAAATGCCTAGAGCTGGGTTACTTTCCGGGGATCTGGAAGGAAGCCACCGTAGTGATCCTGAGGAAACCCGGAAAGGAGGACTACACAGCTCCTAAATCATATAGGCCAATAGGATTGTTGCCGGTGATGGGAAAGGTCTTGGAGAAAATGCTGATAAGCAGAGTCAAATGGCACGTTATGCCGGGACTCAGCACACGCCAGTATGGGTTTATGCCACAAAAAAGCACCGAAGACTCCCTCTATGACTTGTTAGAACTCATACGCTCTAAACTAAGAGACAAAAAGTTAATGGTTATGATTTCACTGGACATAGAGGGAGCCTTTGATAGTGCATGGTGGCCGGCTATAAAAACCAGAATGGCCGAAGCTGAGTGCCCGGTAAATGTGAGAAGAGTGGTGGACAGCTACCTGGAAAATAGGAGGGTCAGGGTAAGATACGCGGGGGAGGAGGTCACCAGAAAGACCAATAAAGGATGCGTCCAGGGATCGATAGGGGGCCCAATTTTTTGGAATATTCTACTTGACCCTCTACTAAAAGGCCTGGTACAAAGGGGAGACCACTGCCAAGCATTCGCAGACGACGTGGTCTTAGTATTCGACGGCGACTCCGCGATGGAGGTCCAGCGGCGTGCCAATGGTGCCCTCGAGTATGTTCACCAGTGGGGGATCAGCAATAAGCTAAAATTCGCACCGCACAAGACGAATGCGATGGTCATTACGCGGAAGCTTAAGCACGATACCCCACTGTTGAGCATGGGCGGGGTCGCCATTGGAATGTCGCAGGAAATTAAGATCCTGGGACTGACTATCGACAGTAAGCTTACGTTTAATACCCATGCAACTAATGTATGTAAAAAGGGATTAAACGTATACAAGCAGCTGTCGAGGGCAGCCAGGATCAGTTGGGGACTCCATCCGGAGGTAATACGGACCATTTACACGGCAGTGGTCGAACCGATCATCTTGTATGCGGCCAGCGCGTGGGCACCAGCAGCCGCAAAGTTGGGCATGCGGAAACAGCTAAACGCTGTGCAAAGGGGATTTGCACAGAAATTGTGCAAATCCTACCGTACGGTCTCCTTAAACTCGGCACTGGCTCTCGCTGGGTTGCTTCCCCTTGACCTCCGAATAAGAGAGGCAGCCGCCCTGTATGAGGCAAGAAGGGGGGTAACCCGGCCGGAGCTAGGAGACAGGGAGATCGAGCGGCGCACAGCGTTTGGCGAAACCCCTCATCCGGCCGAACATATAAGCCCGCAGTTTGTATGCCTGGTAGACCAACAGCAGAGTAATAATTACCGCACTCAAGCGGTGCGGATATACACGGACGGCAGCAAAATTGAAGGCAAGGTCGGAGCATCACTGTCTCATTGGAGCGGTGATGTTGAGACCAAAAGCCAAAAATTTAAGCTGTCGTCCCATTGTACTGTATACCAGGCTGAACTGTTGGCTATATGCAAAGCCACGCGGGAGATAGTACGCAGCCCACAAACCAGCTTTGGGATATATAGCGACTCTAGATCAGCGTTAGAAACAGTCGCAAACCACTGCTCTCTCCATCCCCTCTCAGTCGAAATAAGGGAAAACCTGCGACAGTGCAAAGATCGGGGTAAAAATGTTGAACTTTTTTGGGTCAAGGCACATTCAGGACTGGAGGGCAATGAGAGAGCAGACCAGCTGGCAAAGGCAGCTGCGCTGGAATTAAAAACGAGGCCAGAATATGACAAATGCCCTATTTCATTCGTCAAGCGGCAGATCCGTAAGGACACGCTTGACGAATGGAATAGGAGATATAAGTCTGAAGACACAGCAGGCGTAACAAAAGTGTTCCTCCCTGACGCAATCCAGGCGTATGGACTGACGAGAGCCCTCAAACCGACAGGAGTCCTTACCCAAATACTGACAGGGCACGGTGGGTTTTCTGAATACTTACACAGGTTTAAGTGTAAGGGAAGCCCATCGTGCATATGTGACCCGGACGAATTGGAAACCGTCATTCATATCATAACAGACTGCACCGCCTATGGATATGACAGATACGAATTTGAACAAGAGGTAGGAGTACAAGTAACAAAGGGGAACATCAACTCACTAATTGCAAATAAGGGAACCAGGGAGAAATTTATACAGTTTTGCATAAAATTAGCTAGCAAAGTAATCAGTAGGAATAAGTAGACAACACTTATGCTTAGTATTTATATTCACTTTAATATATAACAGTAGCATAACTAAGTCAGTCGAAAATGTCCGAAACTGAATAGACAAAAGAGGTTTTATAGAATTAAGAGCATTAAAATGTAAGACATAAATGTAAGTAAAATGTAAAATGCAAATGTAATAAATGATAATAATAATAAATTTTAATAGTTTTAATGTAAAAGTAAATGTAATTCAAATGATAATAATAATAAATGTTAATAATTAAATTGTAAAATGTAAATGTAATTTTAATGATAACAATAATTAACTTGAATATTTTAATTGTAAAGTAGAAATGCCAAATTATATAATAGAAATAAGAATGTAATATAATAAAAAATTAACAGAACAAAAATGAACAGAAGTAACCAATGACTCGGATTATGTCCGAGGACACTTAGCTCGCAGACTTCGCCTTGCGCGGAGAGGTAGGCGCCATAAAAAAAAAAAAAAAAAAACCTAACCTAACCTAACCTAACCTAACCTAACCTAACCTAACCTAACCTAACCTAACCTAACCTAACCTAACCTAACCTAACCTAACCTAACCTAACCTAACCTAACCTAACCTAACCTAACCTAACCTAACCTAACCTAACCTAACCTAACCTAACCTAACCTAACCTAACCTAACCTAACCTAACCTAACCTAACCTAACCTAACCTAACCTAACCTAACCTAACCTAACCTAACCTAACCTAACCTAACCTAACCTAACCTAACCTAACCTAACCTAACCTAACCTAACCTAACCTAACCTAACCTAACCTAACCTAACCTAACCTAACCTAACCTAACCTAACCTAACCTAACCTAACCTAACCTAACCTAACCTAACCTAACCTAACCTAACCTAACCTAACCTAACCTAACCTAACCTAACCTAACCTAACCTAACCTAACCTAACCTAACCTAACCTAACCTAACCTAACCTAACCTAACCTAACCTAACCTAACCTAACCGGTAGATAACTTGACGACTAGGAGTCCTTTTTACACGCGGTTTTCGGCGTTTTTGATCGTTTCTAGGCTCCCACCAACCCCTAGAAGCATCCCCGTCATCCAGGGTGCAAAAATAAAAAAGTCGATTTTCAAACACTTTACGTAAATATTTTCTTCAAAATTTTTTGCTTATATATTTAATTGTAAAACAATAGTCGCTTCCCTCGGGATCCCTTATAGCACAAACGTTGCGTACCTGTCAGGGCTTCGTCCGGGTGCACGTTTCGGGACCCGTAAGGGCTGTAAAAAGTTTCTAACGTAGATTCAGGGTGGAATTTTTACTACAAAAAACAGTTTTTCCTTAAAAATTTTCCAAATTTTCACAGTACTTACCTAGATTTTCATACCCCTGGATAGGCCGCGTCGAGCCGCATCCCCTGACACCTCGAACGTCGGGATAGCGTCCGGGAAACACCTGGAATTAAATAATATTGTTTTAAACGACCCCGCCCACCCTCCCTGTAGTGGCTAGGGTGGTAAACCTGGATTGAGGTGACAAAAAATTTTTATTTGGGAAATCTGTTACCAAATTTATGGTGACACACGTACAACCCCTCTACGGGAATTCTGACAAGCCAAAGGGACTATACACCCTGTTTTTGACCATAATAATTAAAACACAAATAAAAATAGGCATAAAATAAACGACGCTAATAGACTCTTCCCCTTTTAATCTAGATAGTAGTGACGCCATATACACGTCTTTTAGTTTAAGAAATTTGACGCTTATTTAAAAGAAGTTTTAATAGAGACGCCATTTACACGTCAGTAAATAAGTTAATTATATTGATATTGATTGTGACACCGGTTAGTGACAACGCCTTATACACGTTGCAGGTTAGGTTGTACTTACACGCTGACCCCTTTATACAGGGTCAGACGTACACTTTGGACAAATTCCCCGTTTTCTTCGCTGTGCCCTTTACACACACGCGAAGAACAAAATGTTCGGAATCCGCACCCCAGCAAAAGGGAAAGGGTCAAGAGCTGGCTCCAGCGGAACTCAAGAATCGACGTCGCCTATCCACCCGCGAAACGGGGGACCCTCGGGCGTGCGCGAAGTGCCGAAGGGGATATCCCTGAAGTTCGGCACTAGTGACGCCACCCGAGAGACCCTAACGAAGGCAGTGGAAACACCACTGTCGTCGTCGACGGGATCCGCTGGAGCTACTGCTCCCATCACCACCCCTAGCCCGACTGGACAGGCGCTGAATGCCGCCAGGACGTTCATTCGCAGGCCGGAACGAAAGAGGAGGTCCGTGGACATTATGGAGGCTTACGAAAAGCAGGCCGACATATATGCCGCTTTGTCAAACGATAAGCTTCTCCAGGAGATCATGAAGACGTTCGAAGACATCCCGACTAGAGTGAAAGATTACCCTCAGATGAGGAGAGACATAAAGATCTACCTGGAGACCCAGTCAGACAAATGCCTGCGGACCCTCTTCGAACTGAGCAAGCGAATGAGCGTCCTGGAAGCAGCACCAAAAACAGTCCCACCGGCAGAACAAAAAACCAGGCCTACACCCGAATCTTCGCAGGAAACCTTGGAGAGGCTAGGAAAGGTGGAGGCTAGCATAAAGGTGCGGCTCAGCGACCTCGAAGAGAAAATCGAGAAAGGCTTCCAGGACATGATGATTCATTGTTCCGATAGTGGCTCCGATATCATCGACAAGGTCATCGACAAGGTCGACGTGGTCAGCGACGGGATCGATGTGGTAAATGTAAACCTGGACAAGATAATAGAGGGGGTGAACACCATCGGTCGCGCCGCGGCTAACCTCGAGGACAGGGTCGGTGACGTTGCCGGTGAGGTCGCTGCCAGTACCGGTAAGATAAGGGAAGCCTTATCGCGAGAAGCCAGCGAGCCCAAAACTGACGTGCGGTCGTATGCCAACGTTGCGGCAACCAAACCCTGGCATCGACCGGCGCTTCACTCAATAGCGGTCACCCTCGAAGGCGGTCTTGAGACTGCCGACGAGGTGCTTGCGAGAGTGAAGACGGCGGTCGATGCCAGGTCAACTGGCCTGAAGATCAGCCGAATACGGAAGGCCAAGAATCAAACCGTAATCCTGGGGTGCGATACGGAAGCGGACCTGCAAAAAATCAAGGACAGGATAGGGAGTCAGGATGATGGGCTAGTGGTAGCGCACATGACCAACAAAAATCCGCTCGTCGTCCTTAAAGATGTCTTTTTGGACAGCGACGACGACGGAATGGTTGAGGCGCTACACTCCCAAAACAGAGATATATTTATGGGATTAAACGAAAGAGACCAGGAAATTAAAATCAAATTCAAAAAAAGAACAAAGAACCCGAAAACTGCGCATGTCGTGGTCCAGGTAGGACCAGTAGTATGGCAGAGGATGACGGAGGCTGGTGCCCTCTATCTTGACCTGCAAAGGGTCAGGGTAGAGGATCAGTCCCCGCTCATCCAATGCACAAAATGCCTCGCGTTTGGGCACGGTCGGAAATTTTGCACTGAGGGTGTGGACAGGTGCAGCCACTGCGGCGGACCGCATCTGCGCGAAAAATGCGCAGACTTCATTGCGGGAAACCTACCGCAGTGCTGCAACTGCTCACACTCAAGGCAGCAAAAAACCGACCACAACGCATTCAGCGCAGAGTGCCCTGTTAGGCAAAAATGGGACTACCTGGCCCGCGCGAATACGGCTTATCCGTAACTCACGAGTTGGGAGACACGTAATACACACAATAACACATATAGACACAGACACGACAGGAGTGCTCAGATACACATATATTATAAGAATATATTACTGTACCAAGCACAACACGCACACAAACACCAACACGACATGCATAAACACACAGATATACAAAATATATTATAAAAAATATACGATGATATCAGAGCAACATACACACAAACACCAACACGACATGCACAAACACAAACCGGGAGTACAGAAAACAGGAAAACAAAAGCGGAAACAAAGTGATGGAAACCGGAACAAAACACACCGATACACAACATATATTTTGAAAAATATACGATGGTATCACAAGCAGCATACATACAAACACCAACACGACATACACAAACACAAACCGGGAGTACAGAAAACTGGAAAACAAAAGCGGAAACAAAGTGACGGAAACCGGAACAAAACACACCGATACACAACATATATTTTATAAATATACGACGGTATCTAAAACAGTATACACACAACAAAACGCACACAAAACAACACCAAAACGACACATGCACCCCAACAAAGTGAGTATAAGATATAGTTAAGGGTTCAATCCGGTGTTAAATTAACAAGAAATTTAATGTATAGAAAATTAGTTAAAGAATTAGTAATTGTAAAGTTTTAAAAGTAAATAGTATAATATGTAATAACAGTAAAATATCCTAAGTTAACAGTAAATAGCTTCATAAATAAAGTAAGTAATAAATTTTGAATAAATTTAGGAAATAAAACCAAAATAGGTCCAAAAATTCCGTGAAAAAATGCCCATTTTTGTAACTTTTAAAAAGTAAACATTTACCGGGAATCCCACCTGGCCAAGTGTGCAAGATGATGGATGAAAGAAGAATACTGCCTTATGCTTGAAAGTGCGAGATGAATAGACGCGAGAACTAGTATGAATGAGCTATTTAGAATAAAAAGGTCTCGTTTTCCGAACGGGGAAAAGCAGTTAATTTTTAAAAAAAAAAAAAAAAAAAAAAAAAAAAAAAAAAAAAAAAAAACCTAACCTAACCTAACCTAACCTAACCTAACCTAACCTAACCTAACCTAACCTAACCTAACCTAACCTAACCTAACCTAACCTAACCTAACCTAACCTAACCTAACCTAACCTAACCTAACCTAACCTAACCTAACCTAACCTAACCTAACCTAACCTAACCTAACCTAACCTAACCTAACCTAACCTAACCTAACCTAACCTAACCTAACCTAACCTAACCTAACCTAACCTAACCTAACCTAACCTAACCTAACCTAACCTAACCTAACCTAACCTAACCTAACCTAACCTAACCTAACCTAACCTAACCTAACCTAACCTAACCTAACCTAACCTAACCTAACCTAACCTAACCTAACCTAACCTAACCTAACCTAACCTAACCTAACCTAACCTAACCTAACCTAACCTAACCTAACCTAACCTAACCTAACCTAACCTAACCTAACCTAACCTAACCTAACCTAACCTAACCTAACCTAACCTAACCTAACCTAACCTAACCTAACCTAACCTAACCTAACCTAACCTAACCTAACCTAACCTAACCTAACCTAACCTAACCTAACCTAACCTAACCTAACCTAACCTAACCTAACCTAACCTAACCTAACCTAACCCCATTGAACCTACATTTGATTCTCACACCCCTGGATAGGCCGCGTCGAGCCGCATCCCCTGACACCTCGAACGTCGGGATAGCGTCCGGGAAACACCTGAAATTAAATAATATTGTTATTCCATACATTATTGCTATTGCAAAAACTTACCTTAGTGGACGAGTAAAACACACGTTCGTAGATAACTTGACGACTAGGAGTCCTTTTTACACGCGGTTTTCGGCGTTTTTGATCGTTTCTAGGCTCCCACCAACCCCTAGAAGCATCCCCGTCATCCAGGGTGCAAAAATAAAAAAGTCGATTTTCAAACACTTTACGTAAATATTTTCTTCAAAATTTTTTGCTTATATATTTAATTGTAGAACAATAGTCGCTTCCCTCGGGATCCCTTATAGCACAAACGTTGCGTACCTGTCAGGGCTTCGTCCGGGTGCACGTTTCGGGACCCGTAAGGGCTGTAAAAAGTTTCTAACGTAGATTCAGGGTGGAATTTTTACTACAAAAAACAGTTTTTCCTTAAAAATTTTCCAAATTTTCACAGTACTTACCTAGATTTTCATACCCCTGGATAGGCCGCGTCGAGCCGCATCCCCTGACACCTCGAACGTCGGGATAGCGTCCGGGAAACACCTGGAATTAAATAATATTGTTATTTCATACAACAGCAAAACTTACCTTAGCGGGCGAGTAAAATACACATTTGTTGATATATCGACGACCAGGAGTCACATCTTCAAACGGTTTTCGGCGTCCAGGTTCGTTTCTAGGCTCCACCTAACCCCTAGAAGCATCCCCGTCATCCAGGGTGCAAAATTAAAAAAGTCCATTTTCAAACTCGTTGCGTAAATATTTTTTTCAAAATTTTTCACCTTAAATCTCTAATTTCTAAACAGTAGTCGCTTCCCTCGGGATCCCCTATAGCAGAAACGTTGCGTACCTGGCGGGGCCACGTTCTGGTGCACGTTTCGGGACCTGTAAGGGTTGTAAAAATTATTTAAAGTAGTTTCAGTGTTAAAATCTTATACAAAAAACAGTTTTTCACGAAAATTTTTCAAAATTTCCATTGAACCTACATTTGATTCTCACACCCCTGGATAGGCCGCGTCGAGCCGCATCCCCTGACACCTCGAACGTCGGGATAGCGTCCGGGAAACACCTGAAATTAAATAATATTGTTATTCCATACATTATTGCTATTGCAAAAACTTACCTTAGTGGACGAGTAAAACACACGTTCGTAGATAACTTGACGACTAGGAGTCCTTTTTACACGCGGTTTTCGGCGTTTTTGATCGTTTCTAGGCTCCCACCAACCCCTAGAAGCATCCCCGTCATCCAGGGTGCAAAAATAAAAAAGTCGATTTTCAAACACTTTACGTAAATATTTTCTTCAAAATTTTTTGCTTATATATTTAATTGTAGAACAATAGTCGCTTCCCTCGGGATCCCTTATAGCACAAACGTTGCGTACCTGTCAGGGCTTCGTCCGGGTGCACGTTTCGGGACCCGTAAGGGCTGTAAAAAGTTTCTAACGTAGATTCAGGGTGGAATTTTTACTACAAAAAACAGTTTTTCCTTAAAAATTTTCCAAATTTTCACAGTACTTACCTAGATTTTCATACCCCTGGATAGGCCGCGTCGAGCCGCATCCCCTGACACCTCGAACGTCGGGATAGCGTCCGGGAAACACCTGGAATTAAATAATATTGTTATTTCATACAACAGCAAAACTTACCTTAGCGGGCGAGTAAAATACACATTTGTTGATATATCGACGACCAGGAGTCACATCTTCAAACGGTTTTCGGCGTCCAGGTTCGTTTCTAGGCTCCACCTAACCCCTAGAAGCATCCCCGTCATCCAGGGTGCAAAATTAAAAAAGTCCATTTTCAAACTCGTTGCGTAAATATTTTTTTCAAAATTTTTCACCTTAAATCTCTAATTTCTAAACAGTAGTCGCTTCCCTCGGGATCCCCTATAGCAGAAACGTTGCGTACCTGGCGGGGCCACGTTCTGGTGCACGTTTCGGGACCTGTAAGGGTTGTAAAAATTATTTAAAGTAGTTTCAGTGTTAAAATCTTATACAAAAAACAGTTTTTCACGAAAATTTTTCAAAATTTCCATTGAACCTACATTTGATTCTCACACCCCTGGATAGGCCGCGTCGAGCCGCATCCCCTGACACCTCGAACGTCGGGATAGCGTCCGGGAAACACCTGAAATTAAATAATATTGTTATTCCATACATTATTGCTATTGCAAAAACTTACCTTAGTGGACGAGTAAAACACACGTTCGTAGATAACTTGACGACTAGGAGTCCTTTTTACACGCGGTTTTCGGCGTTTTTGATCGTTTCTAGGCTCCCACCAACCCCTAGAAGCATCCCCGTCATCCAGGGTGCAAAAATAAAAAAGTCGATTTTCAAACACTTTACGTAAATATTTTCTTCAAAATTTTTTGCTTATATATTTAATTGTAGAACAATAGTCGCTTCCCTCGGGATCCCTTATAGCACAAACGTTGCGTACCTGTCAGGGCTTCGTCCGGGTGCACGTTTCGGGACCCGTAAGGGCTGTAAAAAGTTTCTAACGTAGATTCAGGGTGGAATTTTTACTACAAAAAACAGTTTTTCCTTAAAAATTTTCCAAATTTTCACAGTACTTACCTAGATTTTCATACCCCTGGATAGGCCGCGTCGAGCCGCATCCCCTGACACCTCGAACGTCGGGATAGCGTCCGGGAAACACCTGGAATTAAATAATATTGTTATTTCATACAACAGCAAAACTTACCTTAGCGGGCGAGTAAAATACACATTTGTTGATATATCGACGACCAGGAGTCACATCTTCAAACGGTTTTCGGCGTCCAGGTTCGTTTCTAGGCTCCACCTAACCCCTAGAAGCATCCCCGTCATCCAGGGTGCAAAATTAAAAAAGTCCATTTTCAAACTCGTTGCGTAAATATTTTTTTCAAAATTTTTCACCTTAAATCTCTAATTTCTAAACAGTAGTCGCTTCCCTCGGGATCCCCTATAGCAGAAACGTTGCGTACCTGGCGGGGCCACGTTCTGGTGCACGTTTCGGGACCTGTAAGGGTTGTAAAAATTATTTAAAGTAGTTTCAGTGTTAAAATCTTATACAAAAAACAGTTTTTCACGAAAATTTTTCAAAATTTCCATTGAACCTACATTTGATTCTCACACCCCTGGATAGGCCGCGTCGAGCCGCATCCCCTGACACCTCGAACGTCGGGATAGCGTCCGGGAAACACCTGAAATTAAATAATATTGTTATTCCATACATTATTGCTATTGCAAAAACTTACCTTAGTGGACGAGTAAAACACACGTTCGTAGATAACTTGACGACTAGGAGTCCTTTTTACACGCGGTTTTCGGCGTTTTTGATCGTTTCTAGGCTCCCACCAACCCCTAGAAGCATCCCCGTCATCCAGGGTGCAAAAATAAAAAAGTCGATTTTCAAACACTTTACGTAAATATTTTCTTCAAAATTTTTTGCTTATATATTTAATTGTAGAACAATAGTCGCTTCCCTCGGGATCCCTTATAGCACAAACGTTGCGTACCTGTCAGGGCTTCGTCCGGGTGCACGTTTCGGGACCCGTAAGGGCTGTAAAAAGTTTCTAACGTAGATTCAGGGTGGAATTTTTACTACAAAAAACAGTTTTTCCTTAAAAATTTTCCAAATTTTCACAGTACTTACCTAGATTTTCATACCCCTGGATAGGCCGCGTCGAGCCGCATCCCCTGACACCTCGAACGTCGGGATAGCGTCCGGGAAACACCTGGAATTAAATAATATTGTTATTTCATACAACAGCAAAACTTACCTTAGCGGGCGAGTAAAATACACATTTGTTGATATATCGACGACCAGGAGTCACATCTTCAAACGGTTTTCGGCGTCCAGGTTCGTTTCTAGGCTCCACCTAACCCCTAGAAGCATCCCCGTCATCCAGGGTGCAAAATTAAAAAAGTCCATTTTCAAACTCGTTGCGTAAATATTTTTTTCAAAATTTTTCACCTTAAATCTCTAATTTCTAAACAGTAGTCGCTTCCCTCGGGATCCCCTATAGCAGAAACGTTGCGTACCTGGCGGGGCCACGTTCTGGTGCACGTTTCGGGACCTGTAAGGGTTGTAAAAATTATTTAAAGTAGTTTCAGTGTTAAAATCTTATACAAAAAACAGTTTTTCACGAAAATTTTTCAAAATTTCCATTGAACCTACATTTGATTCTCACACCCCTGGATAGGCCGCGTCGAGCCGCATCCCCTGACACCTCGAACGTCGGGATAGCGTCCGGGAAACACCTGAAATTAAATAATATTGTTATTCCATACATTATTGCTATTGCAAAAACTTACCTTAGTGGACGAGTAAAACACACGTTCGTAGATAACTTGACGACTAGGAGTCCTTTTTACACGCGGTTTTCGGCGTTTTTGATCGTTTCTAGGCTCCCACCAACCCCTAGAAGCATCCCCGTCATCCAGGGTGCAAAAATAAAAAAGTCGATTTTCAAACACTTTACGTAAATATTTTCTTCAAAATTTTTTGCTTATATATTTAATTGTAGAACAATAGTCGCTTCCCTCGGGATCCCTTATAGCACAAACGTTGCGTACCTGTCAGGGCTTCGTCCGGGTGCACGTTTCGGGACCCGTAAGGGCTGTAAAAAGTTTCTAACGTAGATTCAGGGTGGAATTTTTACTACAAAAAACAGTTTTTCCTTAAAAATTTTCCAAATTTTCACAGTACTTACCTAGATTTTCATACCCCTGGATAGGCCGCGTCGAGCCGCATCCCCTGACACCTCGAACGTCGGGATAGCGTCCGGGAAACACCTGGAATTAAATAATATTGTTATTTCATACAACAGCAAAACTTACCTTAGCGGGCGAGTAAAATACACATTTGTTGATATATCGACGACCAGGAGTCACATCTTCAAACGGTTTTCGGCGTCCAGGTTCGTTTCTAGGCTCCACCTAACCCCTAGAAGCATCCCCGTCATCCAGGGTGCAAAATTAAAAAAGTCCATTTTCAAACTCGTTGCGTAAATATTTTTTTCAAAATTTTTCACCTTAAATCTCTAATTTCTAAACAGTAGTCGCTTCCCTCGGGATCCCCTATAGCAGAAACGTTGCGTACCTGGCGGGGCCACGTTCTGGTGCACGTTTCGGGACCTGTAAGGGTTGTAAAAATTATTTAAAGTAGTTTCAGTGTTAAAATCTTATACAAAAAACAGTTTTTCACGAAAATTTTTCAAAATTTCCATTGAACCTACATTTGATTCTCACACCCCTGGATAGGCCGCGTCGAGCCGCATCCCCTGACACCTCGAACGTCGGGATAGCGTCCGGGAAACACCTGAAATTAAATAATATTGTTATTCCATACATTATTGCTATTGCAAAAACTTACCTTAGTGGACGAGTAAAACACACGTTCGTAGATAACTTGACGACTAGGAGTCCTTTTTACACGCGGTTTTCGGCGTTTTTGATCGTTTCTAGGCTCCCACCAACCCCTAGAAGCATCCCCGTCATCCAGGGTGCAAAAATAAAAAAGTCGATTTTCAAACACTTTACGTAAATATTTTCTTCAAAATTTTTTGCTTATATATTTAATTGTAGAACAATAGTCGCTTCCCTCGGGATCCCTTATAGCACAAACGTTGCGTACCTGTCAGGGCTTCGTCCGGGTGCACGTTTCGGGACCCGTAAGGGCTGTAAAAAGTTTCTAACGTAGATTCAGGGTGGAATTTTTACTACAAAAAACAGTTTTTCCTTAAAAATTTTCCAAATTTTCACAGTACTTACCTAGATTTTCATACCCCTGGATAGGCCGCGTCGAGCCGCATCCCCTGACACCTCGAACGTCGGGATAGCGTCCGGGAAACACCTGGAATTAAATAATATTGTTATTTCATACAACAGCAAAACTTACCTTAGCGGGCGAGTAAAATACACATTTGTTGATATATCGACGACCAGGAGTCACATCTTCAAACGGTTTTCGGCGTCCAGGTTCGTTTCTAGGCTCCACCTAACCCCTAGAAGCATCCCCGTCATCCAGGGTGCAAAATTAAAAAAGTCCATTTTCAAACTCGTTGCGTAAATATTTTTTTCAAAATTTTTCACCTTAAATCTCTAATTTCTAAACAGTAGTCGCTTCCCTCGGGATCCCCTATAGCAGAAACGTTGCGTACCTGGCGGGGCCACGTTCTGGTGCACGTTTCGGGACCTGTAAGGGTTGTAAAAATTATTTAAAGTAGTTTCAGTGTTAAAATCTTATACAAAAAACAGTTTTTCACGAAAATTTTTCAAAATTTCCATTGAACCTACATTTGATTCTCACACCCCTGGATAGGCCGCGTCGAGCCGCATCCCCTGACACCTCGAACGTCGGGATAGCGTCCGGGAAACACCTGAAATTAAATAATATTGTTATTCCATACATTATTGCTATTGCAAAAACTTACCTTAGTGGACGAGTAAAACACACGTTCGTAGATAACTTGACGACTAGGAGTCCTTTTTACACGCGGTTTTCGGCGTTTTTGATCGTTTCTAGGCTCCCACCAACCCCTAGAAGCATCCCCGTCATCCAGGGTGCAAAAATAAAAAAGTCGATTTTCAAACACTTTACGTAAATATTTTCTTCAAAATTTTTTGCTTATATATTTAATTGTAGAACAATAGTCGCTTCCCTCGGGATCCCTTATAGCACCTCGGGATCCCTTATAGCACAAACGTTGCGTACCTGTCAGGGCTTCGTCCGGGTGCACGTTTCGGGACCCGTAAGGGCTGTAAAAAGTTTCTAACGTAGATTCAGGGTGGAATTTTTACTACAAAAAACAGTTTTTCCTTAAAAATTTTCCAAATTTTCACAGTACTTACCTAGATTTTCATACCCCTGGATAGGCCGCGTCGAGCCGCATCCCCTGACACCTCGAACGTCGGGATAGCGTCCGGGAAACACCTGGAATTAAATAATATTGTTTTAAACGACCCCGCCCACCCTCCCTGTAGTGGCTAGGGTGGTAAACCTGAACTGAGGTGACGAAAAAATTTTTATTTGTTTTATTGTAATAAATTGAGTGTCACATATTGACAACCCTATACGGGAGGACTAGACCATAGGAAGGGACTATACATCCCGCCTTTTTTGACGAAAACTAATATTTTTGTTTTCTTAAAAATTTTCTTCATTAATTTATTGATTAAATTTGACTTGCGCGAACTGCCTCTGCGTGCGCCCTGACTGCGACCTGAAACAAAAAATAAAAATTAAAACTAAGAATTAAAAAAGTAAATTTCTCCTGAAAATTAAAACAAATCTGGACCTAAAAAGTAAAACCTAAAACCTAAAATATTGATTATTGTCACACAGTACCTTTATTGAGGACTACGACGACCACTTACCGCATAGTGCGGAGTTGTTTTTCTTCTACTTTTTCTTCTTTACACCCTTTATTTTATTTTATTTTTACTTAAGCGTCATTTACAACGCTAAACAAGCACTCCGCACATAGTGAGAGGTCCCCGACAAAACTGTGCCATGCACCGAACACCGGTTAAACAGGGAAACAACAGGGAGATGAACAAGACAGTTACCCTGGATGAGGCAGGGGCTCCTGCGACCAACGTCGAGCGGACCATTGGGGAACAGGAAAGCGGGAAACCGGAACCGAACCAACCCAGCCCGACGCCCTCGCAGAATGCCTTAACCTCAGACCTCACTAAGAAAAACCCGGCTGCGAAGAGACTGTCGATTGAGCTAACGGTGAGCCCACCGAAGCCTACCAGTGCGAAGGCCTCAACCTTAGCACTGGAGGCAAGATCGTGCCTCATCAAGATCAAACAAAACATGAACAGCTCAAGAAACACAAAAAACGAGATCAAGACAGCAGTCCTTGAGTCGTCTGACCGCCTCTACCAGCTAGTTAAGGAGGCAATTGCAGCCAAAGGTCCTGGTGTTACGGTGCAGCCGGCTGAGCCGAAACCGGCAGAGCCGAAGCCAGCGGAAAAAACGAGTGAGTGTGCAGACCTTACCAGGGAATGGAAGGAAATGCTGGCAAAAAATACAGAACTCCTAAAGGAAAGTTGCGAAAAAATGGAGAGCCTAAAACAGACCCTGACAGCAACAAAAATGACCTATGCCAGCGTGGCGGCGGCGACCCCCCGGAGGCAGATTCCAGAGCGGACTGCCCTGCACTCGGTGGTCGTGACTGCGAAGGACGAGACAGAGACCGGGGAGGAGGTCCTGAGCAGGATAAGGAAAGCCGTCAACGCGACTGAAGGGGGTATATCCGTGGAGAGAGTCCGTAAGGCTAAGGATAGGAAAATCATCATGGGATGCAGGACGGAGGAGGATAGGAAGGCGATAAAGGACCGACTGAGCAGAGCACCAGAGCTCAGGGTCGAGGATATCCAGAATAAAGATCCCCTGATATCCCTAAGGGACGTCCTGCACCTAAACAACGATGAGGAAGTACTGAAAGCCTTACGGAAACAAAACACGGATATATTCAGTGGGCTCGACCAAAAGGAAAATAGGATGGAGATATTATATAAGAGGCGGACCAGGAACCCACACATGAGCCACATAGTGGTCAGGGTCTCTCCAGTGATCTGGCAGCGGATGCTCGCGGAAGGGGCAGTGCGCATTGACCTCCAGCGGGTGAAGGTGGAAGACCAGTCCCCGCTGGTCCAGTGTTCGCTCTGCCTCGGCTACGGGCATGCAAGACGTTTTTGCGTGGAAACCGCAGAAAAATGCAGTCACTGCGGAGGCCCCCACATGAAGGCTCAGTGTACGAACTGGATGGAGGGCGCCACCCCCTCCTGTTGTAATTGCATGCGGTCGAAGATGGAGAGGACGGACCACAGCGCCTTCAGCCCAGAGTGCCCGATAAGGAGAAAGTGGGACGCCCTAGCGAGGGCCAAAACGGCATATTGCTAAGGTGGTCCCGGTGGTAAACTCCGTCTCAAGAAAAGGGCCATACCTCGTGGCACAAGCGAACCTGCAGAGGAAGGCTTTGGCCACAAACGAAATAATGATGGAGGCCCAAAAACGGGGATTGGCTTTTGTGTTGCTCCAGGAGCCGTATATCGGCAATCTAGGTAGAATGAAAGACTACCACGGTGCAAGAGTATACCAACACACCGGCGTAGGTGATGGCGACATCAAGGCTGCAATCGCAGTCTTCGATGGTGACATCGACGTCACCCAGTGTCCGGATGTTACGACGCCCAACATAACAGTTGTAAAGATGCGGACCAAGGCCTGGGAAGCCGTGGTGGTCTCATTCTACCTGGAACCGAAACCAGCACCGATAGAGCCATACCTGGAGCAACTAACAAAGATAGGTCGGAGTTTCGGCCAAAAGATCCTTCTGGGCGGGGACGCAAACGCGAAAAACACATGGTGGGGGAGTAGCAAAATTGACACAAGAGGGATTGAAATGGCCGGTGCCCTAGAGGAGATGGAGATGCAGGTGCTCAACACGGGCGACACCCCGACGTTCCACACAGTGAGGGGTACCTCACTGTACACCAGCTTTGTGGACATCACGGCGTGCACGGTGGGCCTGCTCGACCTGGTGGAAGACTGGAGAGTGGACGAAGGCGTGACGAGCTCAGACCACAACACCATCATTTTCAAAATTAGACTACAAAGAGAAAAGGGAATTAATATTAGCAGAACAACCAGAATTTTCAATAGTAAAAAAGCAAACTGGGGACAATTTCGTGAGAAATTGAACCAGTTGCTACAGGATAACAATATAAGTAAAATTGAAATTGACAAAATTAGTAGTAAAACCGATTTGGAAATTAAAGTAAAATCATATATCAATAATATAATAGAAGCATGCAATTCTAGCATACCGAAACTAAAGCCTAACAATAAAGTCAAAATACCTTGGTGGTCTGAAGAGCTTGATACGCTGAAGAAAGCAGTCGCCACTAGGAAGCGCAGGATTCGCTGTGCAGCGCCGATCCGGAGGGTGAAAGTAGTCGAAGATTACCTGCAAAAGAAAGAAGAATATGAGAAAGCAGAAAAGTTGGCTCAAACAGAAAGCTGGAAGAGCTTCTGTTCGAGACAGGACAGAGAGGGCCTATGGGAAGGGATATACAGAGTAATAGGAAGGACTATGAAGAGACAGGAGGATCTGCCCTTGACCAAGGACGGCGTGGCTCTAAACCACTTTGACTCTGCTAGATTGCTGGCGGAAACATTCTACCCCGAGGACAGACAGGAAGAGGATAATGAAGAGCACGGTCGAGTTAGGATGATAGCGGAAAGGGTAAACGAGTGGTGTCAAGATGAAAAACTTGACCCACCGTTTACCCTGGAAGAACTGCAATCCGCCGTATGTAGCTTCAATCCGAAAAAAGCTCCCGGGGCAGACGGCCTTACAGCCGACATCTGCCAGCAATCGACAATGCACGATCCGGGACTTTTCCTATCACTCGCAAACAAATGCCTAGAGCTGGGTTACTTTCCGGGGATCTGGAAGGAAGCCACCGTAGTGATCCTGAGGAAACCCGGAAAGGAGGACTACACAGCTCCTAAATCATATAGGCCAATAGGATTGTTGCCGGTGATGGGAAAGGTCTTGGAGAAAATGCTGATAAGCAGAGTCAAATGGCACGTTATGCCGGGACTCAGCACACGCCAGTATGGGTTTATGCCACAAAAAAGCACCGAAGACTCCCTCTATGACTTGTTAGAACTCATACGCTCTAAACTAAGAGACAAAAAGTTAATGGTTATGATTTCACTGGACATAGAGGGAGCCTTTGATAGTGCATGGTGGCCGGCTATAAAAACCAGAATGGCCGAAGCTGAGTGCCCGGTAAATGTGAGAAGAGTGGTGGACAGCTACCTGGAAAATAGGAGGGTCAGGGTAAGATACGCGGGGGAGGAGGTCACCAGAAAGACCAATAAAGGATGCGTCCAGGGATCGATAGGGGGCCCAATTTTTTGGAATATTCTACTTGACCCTCTACTAAAAGGCCTGGTACAAAGGGGAGACCACTGCCAAGCATTCGCAGACGACGTGGTCTTAGTATTCGACGGCGACTCCG